>JAIVEN010000013.1:0-15000 GCA_026686845.1 Adenanthera pavonina
AAACCCTAAACCCTAAACCCTAAACCCTAAACCCTAAACCCTAAACCCTAAACCCTAAACCCTAAACCCTAAACCCTAAACCCTAAACCCTAAACCCTAAACCCTAAACCCTAAACCCTAAACCCTAAACCCTAAACCCTAAACCCTAAACCCTAAACCCTAAACCCTAAACCCTAAACCCTAAACCCTAAACCCTAAACCCTAAACCCTAAACCCTAAACCCTAAACCCTAAACCCTAAACCCTAAACCCTAAACCCTAAACCCTAAACCCTAAACCCTAAACCCTAAACCCTAAACCCTAAACCCTAAACCCTAAACCCTAAACCCTAAACCCTAAACCCTAAACCCTAAACCCTAAACCCTAAACCCTAAACCCTAAACCCTAAACCCTAAACCCTAAACCCTAAACCCTAAACCCTAAACCCTAAACCCTAAACCCTAAACCCTAAACCCTAAACCCTAAACCCTAAACCCTAAACCCTAAACCCTAAACCCTAAACCCTAAACCCTAAACCCTAAACCCTAAACCCTAAACCCTAAACCCTAAACCCTAAACCCTAAACCCTAAACCCTAAACCCTAAACCCTAAACCCTAAACCCTAAACCCTAAACCCTAAACCCTAAACCCTAAACCCTAAACCCTAAACCCTAAACCCTAAACCCTAAACCCTAAACCCTAAACCCTAAACCCTAAACCCTAAACCCTAAACCCTAAACCCTAAACCCTAAACCCTAAACCCTAAACCCTAAACCCTAAACCCTAAACCCTAAACCCTAAACCCTAAACCCTAAACCCTAAACCCTAAACCCTAAACCCTAAACCCTAAACCCTAAACCCTAAACCCTAAACCCTAAACCCTAAACCCTAAACCCTAAACCCTAAACCCTAAACCCTAAACCCTAAACCCTAAACCCTAAACCCTAAACCCTAAACCCTAAACCCTAAACCCTAAACCCTAAACCCTAAACCCTAAACCCTAAACCCTAAACCCTAAACCCTAAACCCTAAACCCTAAACCCTAAACCCTAAACCCTAAACCCTAAACCCTAAACCCTAAACCCTAAACCCTAAACCCTAAACCCTAAACCCTAAACCCTAAACCCTAAACCCTAAACCCTAAACCCTAAACCCTAAACCCTAAACCCTAAACCCTAAACCCTAAACCCTAAACCCTAAACCCTAAACCCTAAACCCTAAACCCTAAACCCTAAACCCTAAACCCTAAACCCTAAACCCTAAACCCTAAACCCTAAACCCTAAACCCTAAACCCTAAACCCTAAACCCTAAACCCTAAACCCTAAACCCTAAACCCTAAACCCTAAACCCTAAACCCTAAACCCTAAACCCTAAACCCTAAACCCTAAACCCTAAACCCTAAACCCTAAACCCTAAACCCTAAACCCTAAACCCTAAACCCTAAACCCTAAACCCTAAACCCTAAACCCTAAACCCTAAACCCTAAACCCTAAACCCTAAACCCTAAACCCTAAACCCTAAACCCTAAACCCTAAACCCTAAACCCTAAACCCTAAACCCTAAACCCTAAACCCTAAACCCTAAACCCTAAACCCTAAACCCTAAACCCTAAACCCTAAACCCTAAACCCTAAACCCTAAACCCTAAACCCTAAACCCTAAACCCTAAACCCTAAACCCTAAACCCTAAACCCTAAACCCTAAACCCTAAACCCTAAACCCTAAACCCTAAACCCTAAACCCTAAACCCTAAACCCTAAACCCTAAACCCTAAACCCTAAACCCTAAACCCTAAACCCTAAACCCTAAACCCTAAACCCTAAACCCTAAACCCTAAACCCTAAACCCTAAACCCTAAACCCTAAACCCTAAACCCTAAACCCTAAACCCTAAACCCTAAACCCTAAACCCTAAACCCTAAACCCTAAACCCTAAACCCTAAACCCTAAACCCTAAACCCTAAACCCTAAACCCTAAACCCTAAACCCTAAACCCTAAACCCTAAACCCTAAACCCTAAACCCTAAACCCTAAACCCTAAACCCTAAACCCTAAACCCTAAACCCTAAACCCTAAACCCTAAACCCTAAACCCTAAACCCGTAAACCCTAAACCCTAAACCCTAAACCCTAAACCCTAAACCCTAAACCCTAAACCCTAAACCCTAAACCCTAAACCCTAAACCCTAAACCCTAAACCCTAAACCCTAAACCCTAAACCCTAAACCCTAAACCCTAAACCCTAAACCCTAAACCCTAAACCCTAAACCCTAAACCCTAAACCCTAAACCCTAAACCCTAAACCCTAAACCCTAAACCCTAAACCCTAAACCCTAAACCCTAAACCCTAAACCCTAAACCCTAAACCCTAAACCCTAAACCCTAAACCCTAAACCCTAAACCCTAAACCCTAAACCCTAAACCCTAAACCCTAAACCCTAAACCCTAAACCCTAAACCCTAAACCCTAAACCCTAAACCCTAAACCCTAAACCCTAAACCCTAAACCCTAAACCCTAAACCCTAAACCCTAAACCCTAAACCCTAAACCCTAAACCCTAAACCCTAAACCCTAAACCCTAAACCCTAAACCCTAAACCCTAAACCCTAAACCCTAAACCCTAAACCCTAAACCCTAAACCCTAAACCCTAAACCCTAAACCCTAAACCCTAAACCCTAAACCCTAAACCCTAAACCCTAAACCCTAAACCCTAAACCCTAAACCCTAAACCCTAAACCCTAAACCCTAAACCCTAAACCCTAAACCCTAAACCCTAAACCCTAAACCCTAAACCCTAAACCCTAAACCCTAAACCCTAAACCCTAAACCCTAAACCCTAAACCCTAAACCCTAAACCCTAAACCCTAAACCCTAAACCCTAAACCCTAAACCCTAAACCCTAAACCCTAAACCCTAAACCCTAAACCCTAAACCCTAAACCCTAAACCCTAAACCCTAAACCCTAAACCCTAAACCCTAAACCCTAAACCCTAAACCCTAAACCCTAAACCCTAAACCCTAAACCCTAAACCCTAAACCCTAAACCCTAAACCCTAAACCCTAAACCCTAAACCCTAAACCCTAAACCCTAAACCCTAAACCCTAAACCCTAAACCCTAAACCCTAAACCCTAAACCCTAAACCCTAAACCCTAAACCCTAAACCCTAAACCCTAAACCCTAAACCCTAAACCCTAAACCCTAAACCCTAAACCCTAAACCCTAAACCCTAAACCCTAAACCCTAAACCCTAAACCCTAAACCCTAAACCCTAAACCCTAAACCCTAAACCCTAAACCCTAAACCCTAAACCCTAAACCCTAAACCCTAAACCCTAAACCCTAAACCCTAAACCCTAAACCCTAAACCCTAAACCCTAAACCCTAAACCCTAAACCCTAAACCCTAAACCCTAAACCCTAAACCCTAAACCCTAAACCCTAAACCCTAAACCCTAAACCCTAAACCCTAAACCCTAAACCCTAAACCCTAAACCCTAAACCCTAAACCCTAAACCCTAAACCCTAAACCCTAAACCCTAAACCCTAAACCCTAAACCCTAAACCCTAAACCCTAAACCCTAAACCCTAAACCCTAAACCCTAAACCCTAAACCCTAAACCCTAAACCCTAAACCCTAAACCCTAAACCCTAAACCCTAAACCCTAAACCCTAAACCCTAAACCCTAAACCCTAAACCCTAAACCCTAAACCCTAAACCCTAAACCCTAAACCCTAAACCCTAAACCCTAAACCCTAAACCCTAAACCCTAAACCCTAAACCCTAAACCCTAAACCCTAAACCCTAAACCCTAAACCCTAAACCCTAAACCCTAAACCCTAAACCCTAAACCCTAAACCCTAAACCCTAAACCCTAAACCCTAAACCCTAAACCCTAAACCCTAAACCCTAAACCCTAAACCCTAAACCCTAAACCCTAAACCCTAAACCCTAAACCCTAAACCCTAAACCCTAAACCCTAAACCCTAAACCCTAAACCCTAAACCCTAAACCCTAAACCCTAAACCCTAAACCCTAAACCCTAAACCCTAAACCCTAAACCCTAAACCCTAAACCCTAAACCCTAAACCCTAAACCCTAAACCCTAAACCCTAAACCCTAAACCCTAAACCCTAAACCCTAAACCCTAAACCCTAAACCCTAAACCCTAAACCCTAAACCCTAAACCCTAAACCCTAAACCCTAAACCCTAAACCCTAAACCCTAAACCCTAAACCCTAAACCCTAAACCCTAAACCCTAAACCCTAAACCCTAAACCCTAAACCCTAAACCCTAAACCCTAAACCCTAAACCCTAAACCCTAAACCCTAAACCCTAAACCCTAAACCCTAAACCCTAAACCCTAAACCCTAAACCCTAAACCCTAAACCCTAAACCCTAAACCCTAAACCCTAAACCCTAAACCCTAAACCCTAAACCCTAAACCCTAAACCCTAAACCCTAAACCCTAAACCCTAAACCCTAAACCCTAAACCCTAAACCCTAAACCCTAAACCCTAAACCCTAAACCCTAAACCCTAAACCCTAAACCCTAAACCCTAAACCCTAAACCCTAAACCCTAAACCCTAAACCCTAAACCCTAAACCCTAAACCCTAAACCCTAAACCCTAAACCCTAAACCCTAAACCCTAAACCCTAAACCCTAAACCCTAAACCCTAAACCCTAAACCCTAAACCCTAAACCCTAAACCCTAAACCCTAAACCCTAAACCCTAAACCCTAAACCCTAAACCCTAAACCCTAAACCCTAAACCCTAAACCCTAAACCCTAAACCCTAAACCCTAAACCCTAAACCCTAAACCCTAAACCCTAAACCCTAAACCCTAAACCCTAAACCCTAAACCCTAAACCCTAAACCCTAAACCCTAAACCCTAAACCCTAAACCCTAAACCCTAAACCCTAAACCCTAAACCCTAAACCCTAAACCCTAAACCCTAAACCCTAAACCCTAAACCCTAAACCCTAAACCCTAAACCCTAAACCCTAAACCCTAAACCCTAAACCCTAAACCCTAAACCCTAAACCCTAAACCCTAAACCCTAAACCCTAAACCCTAAACCCTAAACCCTAAACCCTAAACCCTAAACCCTAAACCCTAAACCCTAAACCCTAAACCCTAAACCCTAAACCCTAAACCCTAAACCCTAAACCCTAAACCCTAAACCCTAAACCCTAAACCCTAAACCCTAAACCCTAAACCCTAAACCCTAAACCCTAAACCCTAAACCCTAAACCCTAAACCCTAAACCCTAAACCCTAAACCCTAAACCCTAAACCCTAAACCCTAAACCCTAAACCCTAAACCCTAAACCCTAAACCCTAAACCCTAAACCCTAAACCCTAAACCCTAAACCCTAAACCCTAAACCCTAAACCCTAAACCCTAAACCCTAAACCCTAAACCCTAAACCCTAAACCCTAAACCCTAAACCCTAAACCCTAAACCCTAAACCCTAAACCCTAAACCCTAAACCCTAAACCCTAAACCCTAAACCCTAAACCCTAAACCCTAAACCCTAAACCCTAAACCCTAAACCCTAAACCCTAAACCCTAAACCCTAAACCCTAAACCCTAAACCCTAAACCCTAAACCCTAAACCCTAAACCCTAAACCCTAAACCCTAAACCCTAAACCCTAAACCCTAAACCCTAAACCCTAAACCCTAAACCCTAAACCCTAAACCCTAAACCCTAAACCCTAAACCCTAAACCCTAAACCCTAAACCCTAAACCCTAAACCCTAAACCCTAAACCCTAAACCCTAAACCCTAAACCCTAAACCCTAAACCCTAAACCCTAAACCCTAAACCCTAAACCCTAAACCCTAAACCCTAAACCCTAAACCCTAAACCCTAAACCCTAAACCCTAAACCCTAAACCCTAAACCCTAAACCCTAAACCCTAAACCCTAAACCCTAAACCCTAAACCCTAAACCCTAAACCCTAAACCCTAAACCCTAAACCCTAAACCCTAAACCCTAAACCCTAAACCCTAAACCCTAAACCCTAAACCCTAAACCCTAAACCCTAAACCCTAAACCCTAAACCCTAAACCCTAAACCCTAAACCCTAAACCCTAAACCCTAAACCCTAAACCCTAAACCCTAAACCCTAAACCCTAAACCCTAAACCCTAAACCCTAAACCCTAAACCCTAAACCCTAAACCCTAAACCCTAAACCCTAAACCCTAAACCCTAAACCCTAAACCCTAAACCCTAAACCCTAAACCCTAAACCCTAAACCCTAAACCCTAAACCCTAAACCCTAAACCCTAAACCCTAAACCCTAAACCCTAAACCCTAAACCCTAAACCCTAAACCCTAAACCCTAAACCCTAAACCCTAAACCCTAAACCCTAAACCCTAAACCCTAAACCCTAAACCCTAAACCCTAAACCCTAAACCCTAAACCCTAAACCCTAAACCCTAAACCCTAAACCCTAAACCCTAAACCCTAAACCCTAAACCCTAAACCCTAAACCCTAAACCCTAAACCCTAAACCCTAAACCCTAAACCCTAAACCCTAAACCCTAAACCCTAAACCCTAAACCCTAAACCCTAAACCCTAAACCCTAAACCCTAAACCCTAAACCCTAAACCCTAAACCCTAAACCCTAAACCCTAAACCCTAAACCCTAAACCCTAAACCCTAAACCCTAAACCCTAAACCCTAAACCCTAAACCCTAAACCCTAAACCCTAAACCCTAAACCCTAAACCCTAAACCCTAAACCCTAAACCCTAAACCCTAAACCCTAAACCCTAAACCCTAAACCCTAAACCCTAAACCCTAAACCCTAAACCCTAAACCCTAAACCCTAAACCCTAAACCCTAAACCCTAAACCCTAAACCCTAAACCCTAAACCCTAAACCCTAAACCCTAAACCCTAAACCCTAAACCCTAAACCCTAAACCCTAAACCCTAAACCCTAAACCCTAAACCCTAAACCCTAAACCCTAAACCCTAAACCCTAAACCCTAAACCCTAAACCCTAAACCCTAAACCCTAAACCCTAAACCCTAAACCCTAAACCCTAAACCCTAAACCCTAAACCCTAAACCCTAAACCCTAAACCCTAAACCCTAAACCCTAAACCCTAAACCCTAAACCCTAAACCCTAAACCCTAAACCCTAAACCCTAAACCCTAAACCCTAAACCCTAAACCCTAAACCCTAAACCCTAAACCCTAAACCCTAAACCCTAAACCCTAAACCCTAAACCCTAAACCCTAAACCCTAAACCCTAAACCCTAAACCCTAAACCCTAAACCCTAAACCCTAAACCCTAAACCCTAAACCCTAAACCCTAAACCCTAAACCCTAAACCCTAAACCCTAAACCCTAAACCCTAAACCCTAAACCCTAAACCCTAAACCCTAAACCCTAAACCCTAAACCCTAAACCCTAAACCCTAAACCCTAAACCCTAAACCCTAAACCCTAAACCCTAAACCCTAAACCCTAAACCCTAAACCCTAAACCCTAAACCCTAAACCCTAAACCCTAAACCCTAAACCCTAAACCCTAAACCCTAAACCCTAAACCCTAAACCCTAAACCCTAAACCCTAAACCCTAAACCCTAAACCCTAAACCCTAAACCCTAAACCCTAAACCCTAAACCCTAAACCCTAAACCCTAAACCCTAAACCCTAAACCCTAAACCCTAAACCCTAAACCCTAAACCCTAAACCCTAAACCCTAAACCCTAAACCCTAAACCCTAAACCCTAAACCCTAAACCCTAAACCCTAAACCCTAAACCCTAAACCCTAAACCCTAAACCCTAAACCCTAAACCCTAAACCCTAAACCCTAAACCCTAAACCCTAAACCCTAAACCCTAAACCCTAAACCCTAAACCCTAAACCCTAAACCCTAAACCCTAAACCCTAAACCCTAAACCCTAAACCCTAAACCCTAAACCCTAAACCCTAAACCCTAAACCCTAAACCCTAAACCCTAAACCCTAAACCCTAAACCCTAAACCCTAAACCCTAAACCCTAAACCCTAAACCCTAAACCCTAAACCCTAAACCCTAAACCCTAAACCCTAAACCCTAAACCCTAAACCCTAAACCCTAAACCCTAAACCCTAAACCCTAAACCCTAAACCCTAAACCCTAAACCCTAAACCCTAAACCCTAAACCCTAAACCCTAAACCCTAAACCCTAAACCCTAAACCCTAAACCCTAAACCCTAAACCCTAAACCCTAAACCCTAAACCCTAAACCCTAAACCCTAAACCCTAAACCCTAAACCCTAAACCCTAAACCCTAAACCCTAAACCCTAAACCCTAAACCCTAAACCCTAAACCCTAAACCCTAAACCCTAAACCCTAAACCCTAAACCCTAAACCCTAAACCCTAAACCCTAAACCCTAAACCCTAAACCCTAAACCCTAAACCCTAAACCCTAAACCCTAAACCCTAAACCCTAAACCCTAAACCCTAAACCCTAAACCCTAAACCCTAAACCCTAAACCCTAAACCCTAAACCCTAAACCCTAAACCCTAAACCCTAAACCCTAAACCCTAAACCCTAAACCCTAAACCCTAAACCCTAAACCCTAAACCCTAAACCCTAAACCCTAAACCCTAAACCCTAAACCCTAAACCCTAAACCCTAAACCCTAAACCCTAAACCCTAAACCCTAAACCCTAAACCCTAAACCCTAAACCCTAAACCCTAAACCCTAAACCCTAAACCCTAAACCCTAAACCCTAAACCCTAAACCCTAAACCCTAAACCCTAAACCCTAAACCCTAAACCCTAAACCCTAAACCCTAAACCCTAAACCCTAAACCCTAAACCCTAAACCCTAAACCCTAAACCCTAAACCCTAAACCCTAAACCCTAAACCCTAAACCCTAAACCCTAAACCCTAAACCCTAAACCCTAAACCCTAAACCCTAAACCCTAAACCCTAAACCCTAAACCCTAAACCCTAAACCCTAAACCCTAAACCCTAAACCCTAAACCCTAAACCCTAAACCCTAAACCCTAAACCCTAAACCCTAAACCCTAAACCCTAAACCCTAAACCCTAAACCCTAAACCCTAAACCCTAAACCCTAAACCCTAAACCCTAAACCCTAAACCCTAAACCCTAAACCCTAAACCCTAAACCCTAAACCCTAAACCCTAAACCCTAAACCCTAAACCCTAAACCCTAAACCCTAAACCCTAAACCCTAAACCCTAAACCCTAAACCCTAAACCCTAAACCCTAAACCCTAAACCCTAAACCCTAAACCCTAAACCCTAAACCCTAAACCCTAAACCCTAAACCCTAAACCCTAAACCCTAAACCCTAAACCCTAAACCCTAAACCCTAAACCCTAAACCCTAAACCCTAAACCCTAAACCCTAAACCCTAAACCCTAAACCCTAAACCCTAAACCCTAAACCCTAAACCCTAAACCCTAAACCCTAAACCCTAAACCCTAAACCCTAAACCCTAAACCCTAAACCCTAAACCCTAAACCCTAAACCCTAAACCCTAAACCCTAAACCCTAAACCCTAAACCCTAAACCCTAAACCCTAAACCCTAAACCCTAAACCCTAAACCCTAAACCCTAAACCCTAAACCCTAAACCCTAAACCCTAAACCCTAAACCCTAAACCCTAAACCCTAAACCCTAAACCCTAAACCCTAAACCCTAAACCCTAAACCCTAAACCCTAAACCCTAAACCCTAAACCCTAAACCCTAAACCCTAAACCCTAAACCCTAAACCCTAAACCCTAAACCCTAAACCCTAAACCCTAAACCCTAAACCCTAAACCCTAAACCCTAAACCCTAAACCCTAAACCCTAAACCCTAAACCCTAAACCCTAAACCCTAAACCCTAAACCCTAAACCCTAAACCCTAAACCCTAAACCCTAAACCCTAAACCCTAAACCCTAAACCCTAAACCCTAAACCCTAAACCCTAAACCCTAAACCCTAAACCCTAAACCCTAAACCCTAAACCCTAAACCCTAAACCCTAAACCCTAAACCCTAAACCCTAAACCCTAAACCCTAAACCCTAAACCCTAAACCCTAAACCCTAAACCCTAAACCCTAAACCCTAAACCCTAAACCCTAAACCCTAAACCCTAAACCCTAAACCCTAAACCCTAAACCCTAAACCCTAAACCCTAAACCCTAAACCCTAAACCCTAAACCCTAAACCCTAAACCCTAAACCCTAAACCCTAAACCCTAAACCCTAAACCCTAAACCCTAAACCCTAAACCCTAAACCCTAAACCCTAAACCCTAAACCCTAAACCCTAAACCCTAAACCCTAAACCCTAAACCCTAAACCCTAAACCCTAAACCCTAAACCCTAAACCCTAAACCCTAAACCCTAAACCCTAAACCCTAAACCCTAAACCCTAAACCCTAAACCCTAAACCCTAAACCCTAAACCCTAAACCCTAAACCCTAAACCCTAAACCCTAAACCCTAAACCCTAAACCCTAAACCCTAAACCCTAAACCCTAAACCCTAAACCCTAAACCCTAAACCCTAAACCCTAAACCCTAAACCCTAAACCCTAAACCCTAAACCCTAAACCCTAAACCCTAAACCCTAAACCCTAAACCCTAAACCCTAAACCCTAAACCCTAAACCCTAAACCCTAAACCCTAAACCCTAAACCCTAAACCCTAAACCCTAAACCCTAAACCCTAAACCCTAAACCCTAAACCCTAAACCCTAAACCCTAAACCCTAAACCCTAAACCCTAAACCCTAAACCCTAAACCCTAAACCCTAAACCCTAAACCCTAAACCCTAAACCCTAAACCCTAAACCCTAAACCCTAAACCCTAAACCCTAAACCCTAAACCCTAAACCCTAAACCCTAAACCCTAAACCCTAAACCCTAAACCCTAAACCCTAAACCCTAAACCCTAAACCCTAAACCCTAAACCCTAAACCCTAAACCCTAAACCCTAAACCCTAAACCCTAAACCCTAAACCCTAAACCCTAAACCCTAAACCCTAAACCCTAAACCCTAAACCCTAAACCCTAAACCCTAAACCCTAAACCCTAAACCCTAAACCCTAAACCCTAAACCCTAAACCCTAAACCCTAAACCCTAAACCCTAAACCCTAAACCCTAAACCCTAAACCCTAAACCCTAAACCCTAAACCCTAAACCCTAAACCCTAAACCCTAAACCCTAAACCCTAAACCCTAAACCCTAAACCCTAAACCCTAAACCCTAAACCCTAAACCCTAAACCCTAAACCCTAAACCCTAAACCCTAAACCCTAAACCCTAAACCCTAAACCCTAAACCCTAAACCCTAAACCCTAAACCCTAAACCCTAAACCCTAAACCCTAAACCCTAAACCCTAAACCCTAAACCCTAAACCCTAAACCCTAAACCCTAAACCCTAAACCCTAAACCCTAAACCCTAAACCCTAAACCCTAAACCCTAAACCCTAAACCCTAAACCCTAAACCCTAAACCCTAAACCCTAAACCCTAAACCCTAAACCCTAAACCCTAAACCCTAAACCCTAAACCCTAAACCCTAAACCCTAAACCCTAAACCCTAAACCCTAAACCCTAAACCCTAAACCCTAAACCCTAAACCCTAAACCCTAAACCCTAAACCCTAAACCCTAAACCCTAAACCCTAAACCCTAAACCCTAAACCCTAAACCCTAAACCCTAAACCCTAAACCCTAAACCCTAAACCCTAAACCCTAAACCCTAAACCCTAAACCCTAAACCCTAAACCCTAAACCCTAAACCCTAAACCCTAAACCCTAAACCCTAAACCCTAAACCCTAAACCCTAAACCCTAAACCCTAAACCCTAAACCCTAAACCCTAAACCCTAAACCCTAAACCCTAAACCCTAAACCCTAAACCCTAAACCCTAAACCCTAAACCCTAAACCCTAAACCCTAAACCCTAAACCCTAAACCCTAAACCCTAAACCCTAAACCCTAAACCCTAAACCCTAAACCCTAAACCCTAAACCCTAAACCCTAAACCCTAAACCCTAAACCCTAAACCCTAAACCCTAAACCCTAAACCCTAAACCCTAAACCCTAAACCCTAAACCCTAAACCCTAAACCCTAAACCCTAAACCCTAAACCCTAAACCCTAAACCCTAAACCCTAAACCCTAAACCCTAAACCCTAAACCCTAAACCCTAAACCCTAAACCCTAAACCCTAAACCCTAAACCCTAAACCCTAAACCCTAAACCCTAAACCCTAAACCCTAAACCCTAAACCCTAAACCCTAAACCCTAAACCCTAAACCCTAAACCCTAAACCCTAAACCCTAAACCCTAAACCCTAAACCCTAAACCCTAAACCCTAAACCCTAAACCCTAAACCCTAAACCCTAAACCCTAAACCCTAAACCCTAAACCCTAAACCCTAAACCCTAAACCCTAAACCCTAAACCCTAAACCCTAAACCCTAAACCCTAAACCCTAAACCCTAAACCCTAAACCCTAAACCCTAAACCCTAAACCCTAAACCCTAAACCCTAAACCCTAAACCCTAAACCCTAAACCCTAAACCCTAAACCCTAAACCCTAAACCCTAAACCCTAAACCCTAAACCCTAAACCCTAAACCCTAAACCCTAAACCCTAAACCCTAAACCCTAAACCCTAAACCCTAAACCCTAAACCCTAAACCCTAAACCCTAAACCCTAAACCCTAAACCCTAAACCCTAAACCCTAAACCCTAAACCCTAAACCCTAAACCCTAAACCCTAAACCCTAAACCCTAAACCCTAAACCCTAAACCCTAAACCCTAAACCCTAAACCCTAAACCCTAAACCCTAAACCCTAAACCCTAAACCCTAAACCCTAAACCCTAAACCCTAAACCCTAAACCCTAAACCCTAAACCCTAAACCCTAAACCCTAAACCCTAAACCCTAAACCCTAAACCCTAAACCCTAAACCCTAAACCCTAAACCCTAAACCCTAAACCCTAAACCCTAAACCCTAAACCCTAAACCCTAAACCCTAAACCCTAAACCCTAAACCCTAAACCCTAAACCCTAAACCCTAAACCCTAAACCCTAAACCCTAAACCCTAAACCCTAAACCCTAAACCCTAAACCCTAAACCCTAAACCCTAAACCCTAAACCCTAAACCCTAAACCCTAAACCCTAAACCCTAAACCCTAAACCCTAAACCCTAAACCCTAAAC
This sequence comes from Adenanthera pavonina, assembly GCA_026686845.1. Taxonomy (NCBI): domain Eukaryota; kingdom Viridiplantae; phylum Streptophyta; class Magnoliopsida; order Fabales; family Fabaceae; genus Adenanthera; species Adenanthera pavonina. The sequence continues at coordinate 13,180 of JAIVEN010000013.1, forward strand.
CCTAAACCCTAAACCCTAAACCCTAAACCCTAAACCCTAAACCCTAAACCCTAAACCCTAAACCCTAAACCCTAAACCCTAAACCCTAAACCCTAAACCCTAAACCCTAAACCCTAAACCCTAAACCCTAAACCCTAAACCCTAAACCCTAAACCCTAAACCCTAAACCCTAAACCCTAAACCCTAAACCCTAAACCCTAAACCCTAAACCCTAAACCCTAAACCCTAAACCCTAAACCCTAAACCCTAAACCCTAAACCCTAAACCCTAAACCCTAAACCCTAAACCCTAAACCCTAAACCCTAAACCCTAAACCCTAAACCCTAAACCCTAAACCCTAAACCCTAAACCCTAAACCCTAAACCCTAAACCCTAAACCCTAAACCCTAAACCCTAAACCCTAAACCCTAAACCCTAAACCCTAAACCCTAAACCCTAAACCCTAAACCCTAAACCCTAAACCCTAAACCCTAAACCCTAAACCCTAAACCCTAAACCCTAAACCCTAAACCCTAAACCCTAAACCCTAAACCCTAAACCCTAAACCCTAAACCCTAAACCCTAAACCCTAAACCCTAAACCCTAAACCCTAAACCCTAAACCCTAAACCCTAAACCCTAAACCCTAAACCCTAAACCCTAAACCCTAAACCCTAAACCCTAAACCCTAAACCCTAAACCCTAAACCCTAAACCCTAAACCCTAAACCCTAAACCCTAAACCCTAAACCCTAAACCCTAAACCCTAAACCCTAAACCCTAAACCCTAAACCCTAAACCCTAAACCCTAAACCCTAAACCCTAAACCCTAAACCCTAAACCCTAAACCCTAAACCCTAAACCCTAAACCCTAAACCCTAAACCCTAAACCCTAAACCCTAAACCCTAAACCCTAAACCCTAAACCCTAAACCCTAAACCCTAAACCCTAAACCCTAAACCCTAAACCCTAAACCCTAAACCCTAAACCCTAAACCCTAAACCCTAAACCCTAAACCCTAAACCCTAAACCCTAAACCCTAAACCCTAAACCCTAAACCCTAAACCCTAAACCCTAAACCCTAAACCCTAAACCCTAAACCCTAAACCCTAAACCCTAAACCCTAAACCCTAAACCCTAAACCCTAAACCCTAAACCCTAAACCCTAAACCCTAAACCCTAAACCCTAAACCCTAAACCCTAAACCCTAAACCCTAAACCCTAAACCCTAAACCCTAAACCCTAAACCCTAAACCCTAAACCCTAAACCCTAAACCCTAAACCCTAAACCCTAAACCCTAAACCCTAAACCCTAAACCCTAAACCCTAAACCCTAAACCCTAAACCCTAAACCCTAAACCCTAAACCCTAAACCCTAAACCCTAAACCCTAAACCCTAAACCCTAAACCCTAAACCCTAAACCCTAAACCCTAAACCCTAAACCCTAAACCCTAAACCCTAAACCCTAAACCCTAAACCCTAAACCCTAAACCCTAAACCCTAAACCCTAAACCCTAAACCCTAAACCCTAAACCCTAAACCCTAAACCCTAAACCCTAAACCCTAAACCCTAAACCCTAAACCCTAAACCCTAAACCCTAAACCCTAAACCCTAAACCCTAAACCCTAAACCCTAAACCCTAAACCCTAAACCCTAAACCCTAAACCCTAAACCCTAAACCCTAAACCCTAAACCCTAAACCCTAAACCCTAAACCCTAAACCCTAAACCCTAAACCCTAAACCCTAAACCCTAAACCCTAAACCCTAAACCCTAAACCCTAAACCCTAAACCCTAAACCCTAAACCCTAAACCCTAAACCCTAAACCCTAAACCCTAAACC